>JAIUZE010045736.1:0-29237 GCA_022085475.1 Heliosperma pusillum | reverse complement strand
GTCCAAGACTCAACAACCCATGCCAAGCCCCAATACAACCCACATTACCCACACAAGACAGACAAAAAAACCTTCAGGCACAGACAGACCAATTCACAAACTCTGCATCTAGGAGGTACACCAGAGCATCCCAACCACCCCCACCATGGCCTACCATCAAGCCAACCCATTAAGCTACAAGTTTGCCCAGGACAAACCCTTTTGAAGTCTAGTAAAAATTCATGAAACAGACACCCCAAGTTAAGAGTCCAGCAAACAACTAAAAACAGAGAAGGTACATGTCAGATTGTGGCTTCCTTTTGTTTAAGTCAACTTGTCATCGTCCAAGGCAGGTCTTATCTAAGTTATAATAAGAGTAGAGAGTCCCAAGGAGCAGCAACACATCCAGGCAAAGCAGCAAGACAACAAGAACAACAGATTTCCATTTCAGGAAAAATCCAAAACTGCTTTATTTGCTTTTGTTCAGTCTGTTTTCTTTTGTGTCTTGTGTCTGTTCTTATTAGTTGTTGAGCTCGTCCTATTGTGAGGCTCTTAATTAGTGTCAGTAAAAGTAGTTTAGATCCTAAGCTAGCCCTTGGATGATCCATACATCTAATGGCTCACAAGATATCAACCTCTCTATATAAAGGGGTCTTGTATGACTGTTGTAGGTAGACTTTGATGAATGAATGAACTTTGAGAAATCCCTCAAAACTATCAAACTTGTGCTATGAGCTGTAGTTTGAAGTAAGCCTGATACATCTTCAAGGTGTTTGATCAGTGCCTTGTATTGTGAGTCAAGTTATATCTGTGCATTGCTGTGATTAACTTACTTGCTGTTGAGTCTAGTCTAGGGTGTTTGTGCTTTGCTGTAACACTTGAAAACTGTCTCTAAACTAGTCTTTGAGTCCTTTTCTCTTGTGCCTTGCTGTAGAGGATTGTCTCCAAGTCATATCCCTTGTGTCTTTCAGCTAAAATAACTCATAATCCCTAAAACACACCCCTTGTTACTTGATATTATATTCAGTTTGAGTCAAGCTAATCAAGTCATTTAAAAACTTGTGAACCTTAGTAGTTTACACTCCAAATTGGTTATCAGAGCTTTGGTTGAGAGTCTTAGTGAGTTCATTTTCCCTAACTACATTTAAAAACACAAAAATAGCCCAATGAGTGAAGAGAGACTAGCAGGAGTAGAAGCAAGCATGGAGGATCTGGCTGGGATTGTAACCACCCTAACCAGAACCTTGGACCAAGTTATAGGCAACCATTTGCTTGCTGGAGGGAGAGGTAGAGGTCGTGGAAGAGGCCAAGGAGGAGGCAGAGGAAGGCCACCTGATGATGAAGAGTATCCAGACTCAGATGACTCAACAAGAAGCAGAGCTTCCATCAACAGGAACACAGACAAACATCTTAAGGTAGATATCCCTGAGTTTTCTGGTAGTCTTAATCCTGATGACTTATTAGAATGGCTTAGAGAAGTAGAAAGGATCTTTGAGTACAAGGGATACCATGATTCCAAGTCTTTTAAAGTAGCCATCCTTAAACTGAAAGGGTATGCTTCCCTTTGGTATGAGACTATGAAAGGGTTAAGGGCTAGGGAGGGTAAGGAAACCATCAAGTCTTGGACTAAACTGAAAAAGAAACTGTTAGACAAATTTGTTGCTAAGGATTACACCCAGGATCTGTTTATCAAGTTATCTAAGTTGAAACAAGGAGACCAACCTGTTGAATCTTATCTGAGGGAGTTTGAACAACTCACCTTACAATGTGATATAAATGAGAAACCTGAGCAAAGGATTTCTAGGTACTTAGAGGGCCTAGATAAGAACATTGCTAACAAGGTTATGATGCAACCTCTGTGGTCATTTGATGATGTTGTCAACCTATCTCTGAGAATTGAGAAGATAGGGAAGACTAAGCCTGCTACACCAAAACCTGTTAGGCCTTTTCAAACCAGACCTTATAGTGGGTTTAGATCAATGGATACCCCTAAGACAGCACCCCCATCTACCTTAGACAAGGGTAAGGGCATCATGGGTCAAAAGCCAAGCACTTCATTGACTGAGAACAGAATTAGGTGCTTCCAATGTCAAGGCTATGGACATTTCAGGAAGGATTGCCCTTCTAAGAAGACCTTAACCATAATGGAAGTTGAGGCTTGGGAGAAAGAGGGTCTAGTTGAGTATGAGAGGGATGAGCCTGAGGGTGAAGAAGTGGTGAGTGAGGAAGAAGAGTCTAGTCAGGAGGCAATAGTGGCACTCCCTGACACAGGCCACAGCTTAGTCCTATGGAGAGTAATGCATTCACAACAGATACCTTTGGAGGAGGATCAAAGGTCCCTCATTTTCAGAAGCACGTGTACCATAAAAGGGAGGGTTTGTAACCTTATTATAGATGGAGGTAGTTGTACCAATGTGGCCTTTGTTACTATGGTTGATAAGCTGAAGTTGAGCACTCAAGAACACCCTCATCCCTATAAGTTGAGATGGTTGAGTAAGGGAGCAGAGGTTAAGGTGGATAAGCAATGTATGGTCCCTTTCTCCATTGGAAGTGTGTACAAGGATGAGGTATTGTGTGATGTGGTTCCAATGGATGCCTGTCACTTGCTATTAGGAAGGCCATGGGAGTTTGATAAAAGCTCCATACACCAAGGAAGAAGCAATACATATTCTTCCAAGCATGGGAGCAGGAAGGTGACATTAGCCCCCTTGCCACCACACCAGAAGAGCTATGGGAGTCCAAGTATGGCTGAGGATTTGAGTGGAGTTGTATTTCTATCTGAGTCAGCAATGGTCAAGGAGTGTAGTGAGGAGCAACCTATAGTAATGCTGCTATCAAAAGAAGTGCAGGAAGAGGAGTCTAAGGTGATCCCTGCAGATGTTAAGCCCCTCATTGATCAGTTCAAGGAAGTGTTTCCAGAGGAACTTCCTGATGGCTTACCCCCTTTGAGAGGGATTGAACACCAAATAGACCTTGTGCCAGGGTCTGTACTACCTAATAGACCAGCCTACAGATGTGATCCTAAGGATACACAAGAGCTGCAAAAGCAAGTTGGAGAGTTGATGAGTAAAGGGTTTGTAAGGGAGTCATTAAGCCCTTGTGCTGTGCATGCATTGTTGGTTCCTAAGAAGGATGGGACTTGGAGGATGTGCATAGATAGCAGGGCTATCAACAACATCACAGTCAAGTATAGGTTCCCTATACCTAGGCTTGCTGACATGTTGGATGAGCTAAGTGGCTCAAGGTTCTTTTCTAAGATTGACTTGAGGCAAGGTTACCATCAATTGAGGATCAGAGAAGGAGATGAGTGGAAGACAGCCTTAAAAACAAAGCATGGCCTTTATGAGTGGCTTGTCATGCCCTTTGGCCTGTCAAATGCCCCAAGTACCTTCATGAGATTGATGACAGAGGTGCTTAGGCCTTGCCTAGGGAGATTTGTGGTGGTATACTTTGATGATATCCTCATCTACAGCAAGAGCAAGGATGATCATTTGAGGCATCTGGAGGCTGTGTTTGAAATACTTAAGGAGAGCAAGCTCTTTGGGAAGCTTGAGAAGTGCACCTTCATGACTGAGGAAGTCAAGTTTCTAGGATATGTGGTATCTGGTAGAGGCATTTCAGTTGATCAAGACAAGATAATGGCAGTCCAGTCTTGGCCTATCCCTAGGAGTATTACAGAAGTAAGGGGATTCCATGGCTTAGCATCCTTCTACAGAAGATTCATTAAGGACTTTAGCACCATTGCAGCCCCTCTCACTGAGTGCATGAAGAAGGGAGAGTTCACTTGGACTGAGAATGCTTTACAGGCTTTCAAACACATGAAGAAGCTCTTGTGCAGTGCACCTATCCTAAGATGGCCAAACTTTGATTGCCTATTTGAGGTTGAATGTGATGCAAGTGGAGTGGGAATTGGAGCTGTCCTCATCCAAGAGAAGAAACCTGTAGCCTACTTTAGTGAAAAGCTAAGTGGTGCCAAGCCAAACTATTCTACATATGATAAAGAGTTCTATGCTCTTGTCAGAGCTCTGAGGCATTGGAGTCATTACCTGAAGCCCAAACCTTTTGTCTTACACTCTGATCATGAGGCATTGAAGTACATAGGAGGCCAACATAAGCTCAGTCATAGACATGCTAAGTGGGTGGAGTTCCTTCAATCATTCACCTTTTCTAGCAAATACAAAGAGGGCAAACAAAATGTGGTGGCTGATGCATTGTCTAGGAGGTACACTCTGCTATCAACTATGGAGCAAAGGGTTCTTGGCTTTGAGTTTATGAAGGACATGTATCAAGAAGATCCAGACTTTGCAGAAGATTGGTTAGCACAGAAAGAGGGAACAAGAACCATTGACTCACCATACACTTTGCAAAATGGATTCTTGTTTAAAGGAAACAAGTTGTGTGTTCCCAGAGGATCTTATAGGAACCTATTGATCAAGGAGGTACATGGGAGTGGCCTTGGAGGACACTTTGGGGTTCAGAAAACTGTGGACATACTACAAGATCAATTCCACTGGCCTAAGATGATGGGAGAAGTTCAAATAGTGCTCAGAAGGTGTGGAGTTTGTCAAAAGGCCAAGAGTTCTTTCCAAGCAGGACCTTACACTCCCCTACCAATCCCATGTAGGCCTTGGGAGGATGTTAGTATGGATTTCATAATGGCATTGCCTAGGACAGCAAGAGGGAAGGATTCTATCATGGTGGTTGTGGATAGGTTCAGTAAGATGGCACATTTCATTGCATGCAAGAAGACTGAGGATGCTGTGAGTGTAGCAGAGCTATACCTTGATGAGGTAGTGAGGTTACATGGAGTTCCAAGGACCATTGTGTCTGACAGAGACACAAAGTTTATGAGCCACTTCTGGAGGACATTGTGGAAACTGCTTAACACTAGGTTATTGTTTAGTACCTCCCATCACCCTCAAACTGATGGCCAAACTGAGGTGACTAACAAGACCTTGGGAAGAATCTTGAGGTGTATAGTCAGCAAATCTCTCAAGGATTGGGACTTGAAGTTGGCTCAAGCAGAGTTCTCTTTCAATAGAGCTCCATCAGCAGCCACAGGCCACTCCCCCTTTGAAGTGGTCTATGGTACTAACCCCTTAATGCCTTTGAGTTTGTCTAATGTGTGCAGGTCAGAGGTCCACTATGATGCCAAGAAGAGGGTGGAACAAATGCTAAAACTCCATGAATCAGTCAGAAAGCAAATTGAGAAAGCCAATGATCTATACAAAAAGAATGCCAAGGTTCCTAAGACCAAGAAAGACTTTGCACCAGGAGACCTAGTATGGATCAACCTAAGGAAAGAGAGGTTCCCTTCCAAGAGAAAGAACAAGCTAGAGCCCAGGGCAGATGGTCCTTTTCAAGTCACAGAGAAGATAGGTCCCAATGCCTACAAAATTGATCTACCAGGAGAGTATGCAGTCCATGGAACATTCAATGTGGGAGATCTCAGTCCCTTCTATGAAGACTCTGAGGGGGAGGAAGACATAGGCTTGAGGTCAAGCCCTTTTCAACCTGGGGAGGCTGCAGCAGGAGCTCACCCAAGGGGTCTTGATGATCAAACCACATACAAGACAAGCTTGACCCCTCAGATGGAAGCTCGAGTTACAAGGTCTAAACAACAAGTTATGACAAGTCAAGAACAACCCAAGCCAAGCCACCCCAATGAAGAAGACGGTCCAAGACTCAACAACCCATGCCAAGCCCCAATATAACCCACATTACCCACACAAGACAGACAAAAAAACCTTCAGGCACAGACAGACCAATTCACAAACTCTGTATCTAGGAGGTACACCAGAGCATCCCAACCACCCCCACCATGGCCTACCATCAAGCCAACCCATTAAGCTACACGTTTGCCCAGGACAAACCCTTTTGAAGTCTAGTAAAAATTCATGAAACAGACACCCCAAGTTAAGAGTCCAGCAAACAACTAAAAACAGAGAAGGTACATGTCAGATTGTGGTTTCCTTTTGTTTAAGTCAACTTGTCATCGTCCAAGGCAGGTCTTATCTAAGTTATAATAAGAATAGAGAGTCCCAAGGAGCAGCAACACACCCAGGCAAGGCAGCAAGACAACAAGAGCAACAGATTTCCATTTCAGGAAAAATCCAAAACTGCTTTATTTGCTTTTGTTCAGTCTGTTTTCTTTTGTGTCTTGTGTCTGTTCTTATTAGTTGTTGAGCTCGTCCTATTGTGAGGCTCTTAATTAGTGTCAGTAGAAGTAGTTTAGATCCTAAGCTAGCCCTTGGATGATCTATACATCCAATGGCTCACAAGATATCAACCTCTCTATATAAAGGGGTCTTGTATGACTGTTGTAGGTAGACTTTGATGAATGAATGAACTTTGAGAAATCCCTCAAAACTATCAAACTTGTGCTAAGAGCTGTAGTTTGAAGCAAGCCTGATACATCTTCAAGGTGTTTGATCAGTGCCTTGTATTGTGAGTCAAGTTATATCTGTGCATTGCTGTGATTAACTTACTTGCTGTTGAGTCTAGTCTAGGGTGTTTGTGCTTTGCTGTAACACTTGAAAACTGTCTCTAAACTAGTCTTTGAGTCCTTTTCTCTTGTGCCTTGCTGTAGAGGATTGTCTCCAAGTCATATCCCTTGTATCTTTCAGCTAAAATAACTCACAATCCCTAAAACAACACCCCTTGTTACTTGATATTGTATTCAGTTTGAGTCAAGCTAATCAAGTCACTTAAAACTTTTGAACCTTAGTAGTTTACACTCCAATGGTAGTCCTAGCACCAGTGGGTCCAAGGAGGTTCTTTTCCTCACAGAGGCAGCCATGCTCAGGGAAGTGGAACAAGAAAAACCTGTGTATTTTCTCTTGTCCAAACAGGTTGAGGAACCAGTTGAGATTCCCCCAGAAGTAAAGGAGCTGATCAATGAGCATAAGGATGTATTTCCAGAGGAACTACCATCAGGACTTCCTCCACTAAGGGGCATAGAGCACCAGATAGACCTCATTCCAGGTGCCATGCTACCTAACAGGCCAGCATACATGAGTGACCCCAATTCCACCCAAGAACTGCAGAGGCAGGTATAGGAGCTAATGTCCAAGGGATTTGTCAGGGAATCCTTGAGTCCTTGTGCAGTGCCTGCCCTCCTAGTCCCTAAGAAAGATGGTTCATGGAGAATGTGTATTGACAGCAGGGCCATTAACAATATCACTATCAAGTACAGATTCCCCATTCCAAGGCTGGATGACATGTTGGATGACTTAAGTGGAGCCAGGCTATTTTCCAAGATAGATCTTAGGCAAGGTTACCACCAGGTGAGAATCAGGGAAGGGGATGAATGGAAAATAACATTTAAAACCAAGCATGTGCTTTATGAATGGCTGGTGATGCCATTTGGTCTCTCCAATGCTCCTAGCACATTCATGAGACTTATGACTGAAGTTCTAAGGCCTTTCATAGGCCATTTCATTGTGGTGCACTTTGATGATATCCTGGTCTATAGCAAGGGCAAGTCTGAACATCTGAACCATTTAAAGTTGTTGTTTCTGAAACTGAGGGAGCATAAGCTCTTTGGGAAGATGGAGAAGTGTACTTTCATGACTGAGGAGGTCAAGTTCTTAGGGTATGTCATCTCTGCCAAGGGCATATCTGTGGATCAGGAGAAGATTGCAGCCATCAAGTCTTGGCCTACTCCCAAGAACATCACTGAGGTAAGGGGCTTCCATGGCCTTGCCTCCTTCTATAGAAGGTTCATTCAGGGGTTCAACACCATCATGGTACCTGTAACAGAAGGGATGAAAAAAAGGTGAGTTCAAGTGGACTGAGCAGTCACAAGCAGCCTTTGAGCTCATCAAGAAGAAGCTGTGTGAGGCACCCATACTAGCTCTGCCTGACTTTGATCAACTGTTTGAGGTGGAGTGTGATGCAAGTGGGGTGGGAATTGGAGCAGTGCTCATTCAAGGCAGGAATAATGTGGCCTTTTTCAGTGAGAAACTCAATGGAGCTAAGCTTAATTACTCCACATATGACAAGGAGTTTTATGCCTTGGTGAGAGCCCTCATGTACTCGAGCCATTATCTCAAACCTAAGCCTTTTGTACTTCACTCTGACCATGAGGCCCTGAAGTACATAAATGGCCAACACAAGCTCAGTGCCAGACATGCAAAATAGGTTGAGTACCTCCAGTCCTTTAACTTCTCAAGCAAATACAAAGAAGGAAAGTCAAATGTGGTAGCAGATGCCCTGTCTAGAAGGCATTCCATGCTGGTGACAATTCAACAAAAGGTGCTAGGCTTTGAGTTTATAAAAGAGCTTTATCAGGATGACCCTGATTTCATGGAGGATTGGTTGTCCTTGCAGAGCAGTCCCAGTACAAAAGAAACCAAGTATATGCTGCAGGAAGGTTATATGTTTAAGGGGAACAAACTGTGTGTCCCTAGAGGCTCATATAGGGATCTGTTGGTGAAAGAAGTCCACTCTAATGGGCTAGCAGGACATTTTGGGGTGTAGAAGACCTTGGATATCCTGCAAGATCAATTTTACTGGCCTAGGATGGAAGGGGATGTTCAGGTTGTCCTTAGGAGGTGTTCCACCTGCCAAAAGGCAAAGAGTTCCTTCCCTTGGGAAGACATCAGCATGGACTTCATTGTTGCTCTGCCCAGGACTCCTAGGGGAAAGGATTCCATCATGGTTGTGGTTGACAGATTCAGCCAAATGGCTCACTTTGTGCCATGTAAGAAGACTGAGGATGCATCAGGGGTTGCCGAGCTTTACTTCAAAGAGGTAGCCAGACTACATGGGGTGCCTAGATCAATTGTTTCAGACATGGATACAAAGTTTATGAGTTACTTCTGGAAGACCCTGTGGAAGCTCCTAAACACTAGGCTGCTCTTCAGCACATCCCACCATCCCCAAACAGATGGACAAATAGAAATCACCAACAAAACCCTGGGAAGAATACTCAGGTGCATTGTGAAGAAGTCACTAGGGGATTGGGATCTCAAGCTGGCCCAGGTAGAATTTGCCTTCAACAGGGCCCCTTCATCAAGCACTGGCCACAACCCCTTTGAAGTGGTCTATGGCAGCAACCCACTCATGCCCATAGAGTTGTCCAATGTGCCTAAGGAAGTACTGAACTATGATGCCAAGAAGAGGGTGGAACAGATGCCCAGGCTACATGAGAAGGTCAAAAGGAACATAGAGAAGGCTAATGAGCAGTACAAAATCAAAGCCAAGGTGCTAAGAGGAAAGAAGGAGTTTCAGGCAGGTGATCTGGTATGGTTACACCTCAGGAAAGAAAGGTTCCCAAGCAAAAGAAAGAACAAACTCATGCCCAGAGCAGAAGGGCCCTTTGAAGTCATAGAGAAGGTGGGAGCCAATGCTTACAAGGTAGATTTGCCCGGGGAATATGGAGTTCATGGCACATTCAATATAGGAGACCTCGGCCCTTACTATGACAGTGAAGAAGAGAGCCCTGAGGATTTGATGATCAAATCTTTTCAACCAGGGGAGGATGAAGCAGGAGCTAGGGGTCAACCAACTTTGAGAGCCATGTTCAGACAGCAAGTCATACCCAAGCAACAAAACCTTCAGCAAAACCCAAAGACAACCATGGCCAGACCCAAGTAGGCCATGTCCCAGCAACAGAACCCCCCAAGAGATCATGATCAAGCAGCAACATCAACAACACAAGCAGTACCAACCAAGACAACAAGGTCTAAAGCCATCCAAGCAAACCAGGAAGAACCAACACAGTCCACCACAAGTTCCATGCCACCTATCCTACAGCAACTGTCCAAGCAAGGGCTCCAACTTATTTTACCAACTAGTTGATGCCCTTAGCTATCAAAAAGTCAAGGATAAGTTTTTCCAATTGTCCTTGGAAGTGCACGAAAAACAGCCCACAAGTTGATGAGTCACTCTGAGAGCCATGCAGGTTTCAAGACCAATGAATGAGCAAAGGCATCTTACTTTTGTTTGACCCTCATTAGCAATTAATAAGGATGTTGGGAAGGTCATAGCAGTCCCTCTCAAGGCTCCAATTGAAGCAACAAACAGCCAAGACAAGCCCCTCAACAACCTGCACTGCATTGCCATTTCAGGAAAGGGACAAGGATGCTTTTTCAGTCACTTTTCTGAAGTAGTTTGCAGTCTGTTTAGCTCGTCTTATTAGTAGACTTTTGTATCTATTTTGTTGTCATTTCAAGACTCATTTCAAGCCCTTAGATGTAGCTTTATGTTGTGTGGTAGAGATCTTATGTAATGCTCTATGTAAAGAGCCTTTTGATGTAAACAGAACTTAGAATGCTTGAATGAAAAAACAAGAGTTCTTACCCTTTCTTTGTTAACCTGTGCCAGCCTTGGTTAGCTCAAAAACCCTCAACAAACTTGTGCTAGCCTTAGTTTGTTGGCCTAAGCTTGAGTCATTCACTTGTACTAGTCTTAGTGAGTGAGTTTTGCTTAGGATTCACTGCATTTGAGACTGCCTGTGCTTGCCTTGACAGTGTTGAATACGGGGTTGTTTATCTTGTTCTTACCTTTGTGTTGTTTGCCTTCTAATCTTGTCTTAACCCCTAGTTTGGTGTATCAAGAATTACCACAACGCCAAGGAAAAAGAACTTGAATAATAAAGAAGAGAACTCCAAATAAAGCTTGATTGTTAGAACAAATTATTGGTAACAAAAGTAAAAGTAAAACTAATACTAAACTAAAATTAAACTAAATGTAGATAGTATTGTAATGTATTGTATGGATGAATGGATGGATTGGATGCTGCAAACTCCTCTTTTATAAGCTTTCGAAGACGTGTCCCATTAATGTCGCACTTATGACTTGTATTAAAGTAGGCTTGTATTAAAGTAAGGGAGATCAAGTGAAAAGCGAGTAGAAATAGATTACCTCAATCGGGTTTAGATTTCCCCGATTTGGGACACAGATATCTTGCTTCAAACAAATCTGTATCGCTTGAGACAATGGCATCTTGCTCGAGACAAAGAGCATCTCGGTCGAGACACCCTCCCGAAGTCTTTGGGGCATTCAACCCCGATAGGGGAGGTGAGTAACACCTTTTGAACCTTATTTTCATCTCCTAATAAGCTTTGATGATGTCCCCAAGGGATATTGGTTGGCGATAGGGGTTGGAGACGGTTATTGATTAAGCACACGAACATTGTCGTAACTTGTTCATTCTTGCTTGGAATGACTTGAAACTTGGTCCTTTCATCTTGAAACCTTCAAAACTTCATAGCACACCATCATAAGTTCACGTACTCGTCAATATTAGCTTCACCTTGCTCGGTATTCATTCAAATGTAAGGACTTGACGTAGAAACGAACCAAAATCGCTTCATATCCTACAAATGATATTAAAACACAAGAATAATTCCAAAGAAGCAATTAGCTCATATATAAAACTATTATAAACTGTGAATAATAACCTGTAAAACCGAGCTAACATAGGGGAGAAAAGTATATATAAAATGAAAGTATCAAAATCCCAAGCTAATCCCTTGCTTGTCCTTAAGCAAGCACACTAGATCATACATGAAAAGGACAAGGGTGACGAGCAACAATCATCCCATCTACATGCAAATCCCATAAAGTAGCTTAGAAAGCACAATGAAAGATATCCCTAAACAACATGGGCATAGGGAAAATACAATACATGGATGATATTTACCCGACGACGTAACATAAAGGACTTAACATGGACATTTCGACTTTTGCATGATCTTATATGACCATAGACTCTCACAGGACACTCATTCACTCAAAATATATAACATGGCAATTTATATGTGAATGACACTCTCGTATCTACAACTCAAAAGAATTCCCCCGCAATCTTATATGGTAGACATTCCAAATTCATAAGACAGTGCTAAACATGATCATATATGCATAAGAAAAGAAGCGAAGAAGACAAAGAAGAAGGTTAGGGATAATGGGTAAGAAGGTGGACAAAATATTTTGGTTATGTGGAGCTAATGGTTAGGCTAGCAACAACCAAATGTGTAAGGATGCTCATTCCAACTTCAAATCATTCCTAAGCAATAACAATCCAAGCCATAAACAACATATTGGCTCATTTAAATTACAAATCATTTGATTACTTCCCAAAACAATTCTTTCATAAATGAAAATAATAATCATTCTTCTTTTTTCAATTTTTTAACAAGCTTCCTTTTTTTTTTGTTTTTTTTTTCAATATGTGAATCAGTAATCCCGGTCTAACAAGCTCACAATAGCATCAATTTTAGTATATGAATAGCTTAACAAGGGTAGGCAATGTTTTAATTTAGCTAGGAAAGTGGTAACTTTTGGGTAATATATGTAAGCAAGTTACAGTGAGTGACTTCAAAATACAATCATAATGACTATACTCATAGAAAATGGAACAAAAACCTTACTTGTGCGTATAGATGTAAAGCACCTTAAGAGGAGAACTACTCTCACCTAAATGGGACCGGGCATAGATGTACTGGCCACTAGAGGCTCTACCTTACTATTTATGTAGTTTGCCAATGTCAAGATCAAGTCTAATTTGTTCATATTTTATCCATAACCCACAATGTCAAGACATCTACAAGCATGCAAAACCCGCCAAAAGTGTGTATCATTAACATCAAAACTATAATAAGGGAAATCTAAGAAAGGATAACATTATGCATGATGTGGTCGTTATACACCAAAAATAAAACCTAAGTCTACTAACTAAGAAGATAACGGAAGTAGGGTCGATCTCCACAAGGAGGAAACTAACTAACTGTAATCTAAATCTGCCAGTAACAATCTAAGGGGTTTTGAAAAGGTTTTAACTAAACTAAATAAGATTAAAGGAAGAGAAATAAAGATAGGAATTAATATGAAGTAAAACAGATAAGAGAGAAATATGCTAGGATTCGGTCCACTGCAATATCGGCATCTACGGATCAACTAAGTCAGTCAATCTATCAATGAGAAGGGCAATGGTTTTCTCCTCTCGGTCTCAAACCACCCTAGGGATTTTCCTAATTAACTTTCGCCCTCTTAGGAGTCACCTATCAATTCTAAGCAAGCCTTCCCTTCCAATCTCTCGATCCAGGTCGGGGTTAACTACCTAGCCAGTCTCCTGCGTGCACTCATTCGACTAAACCTCAATTAAATTGCTTAGACTGATTCTCATATTCAAGACTAACTAAAATAATCTATCCTAACATGCCTCTACTACAGTTTCCCTCATCCCAACATACAAGAGAATTAGCTACTCATGTTATTAACGATGCTAACAAAGACGATTGAATATATGACAATAGACATAATAAAATCGTAATTAACAAGCATAAACAATAACGCAGTAATTAAGAAGAGTAAACACTAATTAAGACAAAGGTTAAGAAAGAGAGAAAAGAAGAAGTTTACAATCTTAGCAATCCGGCGTAAGAAACAAATCTACGTTGATAAACCCGAATGTAAACTTAAAGAAAGAAGAGAGTACAGAAACTAGAAGCTAAGTAGTGATGATCAGGGATCACCCCATGATAACCTAATGACGAAAATAAGAGTCTTTTAATAAGCATAACACGACTCTAAACCCTAATTAAGCTATGGACTTAAGGCCCATGATAGATTCTACTCGATCGAGGACTTTATTCTAGGAAATCACTCGATCGAGTAACAATTCTACTCGATCGAGCAACTTTTCAGCAGCAACCACTCGATCAAGCAACTCTTTACTTCAACGCTCCTCGATCGACCAAATATATAATCGATCGAGGTCTTTTGGCCTATCGTGCAGTGTTGGACATGGCTTTGGACTTGATTGCGAGCGGTTTCACGCCTTTCCATGCAAGAGCTTCTGCTTCGTTCCTTCCATTCTCCTAAATGCATGCAAAGTCGACTGTTTCAGCTCGGTTTCTGCTACTATGCAGCTTGTACCTACAAAATAGTAATGAAAGTACAAAGTAGCCAAATAGGGGCATATAGTGATATAATATCACCTAAATGACATAGAAATGCGTGCAATAAATGGACTAGAAAGTCTATATAAAATACATGCATCAAACTTCTTCAAACTAAACCTTTGCTTGTCCTCAAGCAAACTAAATGCAGCTATATGGAAATAAATGAACCTAGGGGAATGAAGCAAGTCTCAAAGCTAGCTACAAGTCAATACTAAACAGTTTAATGCACTCATTCGATCGCTACAGAGCTTAATACGAAAGTGAACGAATTTATACAATCTTGGAAATAAATTAGACTTTCGACCTTGCAAGACTCAATCAAATTCGGACTCTGACGGGTCACTCTTCTCTCATCAAGCAAATGGTAAGTAAAAATGTATAAGAAAGAGAGAAGAAAATATAGTCACTCACCTAGACTATGACAGACACAACATGCATCGCTAACTAATATGAAAGATGATTCAAGCACCGTACACACGCATAACCACCGTTCAAGGACAATCACGTGTCGAACAATTGCAAAATTATGGATATGTGAGGCTAATTGGTAAGAAGGGGCAAAACAATTAATGGAAATGTGAGGGTAAATAGCCAAGCTAGTTCCTAACAAGACCGCAATATAACTCATTCCATTCTTCCAACCATCAAAATTAAGCTCGATGCCTTAACATATATAGGCATAAACGTCACAAATCCTCGACAAAAGATAATAAGCGCGGGAGGTGTAAACAACAAAACTTCAGCCAATTATTTTTTCACTATATTTTTGATTTTTTCTTTTCTTTTCTTTTCTTTTCTTTTTCTTTTTCTTTCTTGGCTGACAGAGGAAAACACTCAATCGAGTACAATGAGTCACTCGATCGAGGCAACAACTAACAAAATTTGCCCGATCGAGCTGAAAGTTACTCGATCGAGGCACTAATCAACACTTCTCTTCTTTTTCTCGCAAATACCCACTCCAATCAATGAAAACGAGCCAAAACTGACACAACTGTAAAATATACCTCGACTACTAAACTAGCTCGGCAAAGGTAGGCTCAGTTTAGGATGTAGTTAAGGGCAACAAGCAGATATGGCTTTATGTGGAGTTAATGGGGTAAAATGAGGAAAAGTGAGATGCAAATATTCTCAAAACACGTAATACCGACCACAAACCCAATGCGTGGAGGCAATAAGAAATCAAAATTCATATACAAGCAAATGACACGAGATGTGGGGAGTAACTACTCTCATACCTAAATGAACTGGTCATGGATGTCACCAGTTATAGGCTCTAAAACTCAGAATATATAAGTAGTTTGCCAAAATGTTGAGTCAAGTCTAATAATCAAATTTAAATTCCAAGACAAAATTCAATAGTTCACTACTTCGATTTCACTAAGTAAGTCAGGAAAGGTGCAAGGAATAGCATAAAATAGACTTGTAGTGCGATTTCATCATGAACAAGACTCCAATCCGACTCAACTATATGCAAAAATAAACGTGATATTTTTTCAAATTTTTCTAATTAACATGAATTGTAAACGTGAATGCAATACAAATGCAAATGCAGACGCAAAAGGATGTAAAACACTTCCCCAAACCAAAACAGACAATGTCCTCATTGGCTATAGCACAAGATCATATACGGGAAAGGGAAAAAACAACCTAATTCATGTTTCTAATGGATGAAATATATAAAGAATGGAAAAAACAAAAGGAACAAAAAAACTCACAAGACAAGAGCTTCCCCAAACCAGCATCAAACTGGGGGTCGATCGAGTAGAAATTGTACTCGATCGAGCAACTTTTTCAGGCATTACCGCTCGATCGAGTAGGTCTTCCTTATTCGATCGAGCACTTTCTGAATTGCACGGCCGACGACTGTGAGCAGCTGATTTCCTCTTCGTTTTCCTGCAAAAACGATGCCAAACGATACCCAAAGAAAAATACCAAGCATTGTCTAACAGGAAAATAAGTAGTTTATCTACACTACGGATTATTGCGTAATAGTCTAATTGTCTAATTGAAAACGCAATAAATTGTTTTTACAAATTGCACGGGGTTGAAAACCCGGCTAATACCCAAATGACTTTGTGACAAGGCCACCGCTAGGCCTTTGACTTGCGGAAGTACCCTCAGCTGTGGTAATTTCCGCCTTCTTCTTCCACACATACGGTCTTTTCTGGGAGTCTAGCTCCACTTCTGAATTACTCGAACATGTGTGAACTTCTTTCATCTTCACTGGTACGGTAATCTCAACAGCCGACGACGGAATCAGGAGTACTCAAGTCTTCCTCCTGAACAATCTTATCTATCCCTCTCTACCTGCGCATACACAACTATAGAGAAAAAGATAAGAACAGTCTTAAGGAATTAGAAATTCCTTAAGACGAGACAGAAATAAATAACCGAAAATTAAATTGCCTCCCCGGCAACGACGCCAAAATTTGATGTGGTCGTTATACACCAAAAATAAAACCTAAGTCTACTAACTAAGAAGATAGCGGAAGTAGGGTCGATCTCCACAGGGAGGAAACTAACTAACTGTAATCTAAATCTGCCAGTAACAATCTAGGGGGTTTTGAAAAGGTTTTAACTAAACTAAATAAGATTAAAGGAAGAGAAATAAAGATAGGAATTAATATGAAGTAAAACAGATAAGAGAGAAATATGCTAGGATTCGGTCCACTGCAATATCGGCATCTACGGGTCAACTAAGTCAGTCAATCTATCAATGAGAAGGGCAATGGTTTTCTCCTCTCGGTCTCAAACCACCCTAGGGATTTTCCTAATTAACTTTCGCCCTCTTAGGAGTCACATATCAATTCTAAGGAAGCCTTCCCTTCCAATCTCTCGATCCAGGTCGGGGTTAACTACCTAGCCTAGTCTCCTGCGTGCACTCATTCGACTAAACCTCAATTAAATTACTTAAACTGATTCTCATATTCAAGACTAACTAAAATAATCTATCCTAACATGCCTCTACTACAGTTTCCCTCATCCCAACATACAAGAGAATTAGCTACTCATGTTATTAACGATGCTAACAAAGACGATTGAATATATGACAATAGACATAATAAAATCGTAATTAACAAGCATAAACAATAACAACGCAGTAATTAAGAAGAGTAAACACTAATTAAGACAAAGGTTAAGAAAGAGAGAAAAGAAGAAGTTTACAATCTTAGCAATCCGGCGTAAGAAACAAATCTACGTTGATAAACCCGAATGTAAACTTAAAGAAAGAAGAGAGTTCAGAAACTAGAAGCTAAGTAGTGATGATCAGGGATCACCCCATGATAACCTAATGACGAAAATAAGAGTCTTTAAATAAGCATAACACGACTCTAAACCCTAATTAAGCTATGGACTTAAGGCCCATGATAGATTCTACTCGATCGAGGGAAAATACCACTCGATCGAGGACTTTATTCTAGGAAATTACTCGATCGAGTAACAATTTTACTCGATCGAGCAACTTTTCAGGAGCAACCACTCGATCGAGCAACTCTTTACTTCAACGCTCCTCGATCGACCAAATATATAATCGATCGAGGTCTTTTGGCCTATCATGCAGTGTTGGACATGGCTTTGGACTTGATTGCGAGCGGTTTCACGCCTTCCCATGCAAGAGCTTCTGTTCCGTTCCTTCCATTCTCCTAAATGCATGCAAAGTGGACTATTTCGGCTCGGTTTTCTGCTACTATGCAGCTTGTACCTACAAAATAGTAATGAAAGTACAAAGTAGCCAAATAGGGGCATATAGTGATATAATATCACCTAAATGACATAGAAATGCGTGCAATAAATGGACTAGAAAATCTATATAAAATACACGCATCAATGCACAACACAAATGGATGGACAATAACAACAAATAACTATTTCTGAAAATTTTCATTGTTTTTTTGTTTTTTCAAATTTATTTAATGCAACATACTAAAGACTCACTAAATCCCTCCCCCAATCTAGAACAACACATTGTCCTGAATGTGTAAAACAAGGAAGGACAGACTAACAGCAATGGGAGAAGGGAACGACTTAAAGAAATTAAAGAAAGAAAAAGAGACATGCTACTTTGTAGAAGCTCCCCTAAGCTAACTTGAAAATGGGGTATCAAATTCAAGCACAATGGGTACCTGCAAAGTATAAGCTATTCAATTCTAAAAATACCAATTGTCTTATTGTCTTATCTAATACATGAAAACGAAAATTAATTGTCCAAAACCAACACAAATAAATTGTCTAAAAAACATAAATATACACAGGTACCTCCCGAGAAGCGCAAGTTAAAGTCTTGCTAGACTTCTAGCATCTTCATCGATCATCCTTTATCATCGACCTCACCAGCTTCCAAGCTCTCCTCCATAGCCTTTTTCACATTTTCCATTCAAGCCAAGATTTCCATGAATAGCCCCTCCTAGCACTCTTAGCATTATTTCTCTTAGTATCCTCACCCGCATGACAATCAACACCAACATCTACCCTCAACAGATCCGACAGTAAGGATCGAGGCATAAAAGAAGAAATAGAAGAATCCACAATGTTACGTAAATAATAACTTGACTCTTGCAGCATTAGGCTCCTAAATATATTGTTCATGCTAAAAATCACTCGGTCATTGCGCAAATCCAAAGTCAACTTCTCATTCTTAACATCAACCACCACTCCGGCGGTATGCAAAAATGGCATACTCAAAATTATTGGGATTTGGGAATCCTCGGCCATGTCAAGTACTAAAAGGTCAACGGGAATAGAAAATTTACCAACCTTCATGAGCACACCTTCTAAACCACCCAAAGGTTGTTTTAGAGAACGGTCCGCCATTTGCGAAGTAATATTTGTGCATTTTAAAGCACCCATGTTAAGTTTTTCATAAACGGAGAGGGGCATGACACTTACATTAGCACCTAGGTCGCAAAGGGCCTTATCTATGGAATATGTGCCTATAGTGAAAGGGATAGAGTAGCTACCAGAATCCGTAAGCTTAGGCGGAGACTTAATTTTCAAGAGTGCACTACATTCTTCCGTGAAAGCTACGGTCTCTACCTCATCAAAGGATCGTTTCTTTGTGAGGATTTCTTTCAAAAACTTAGAATAAGAGGGGACTTGAGAAAGCAATTAAAAAAAGGTATTGTTAACTGTAAATCCTTAGCAACATCCAAGAACTTACCAAACTTGTTTCCTTCTTTGTGCTTTTCCAATCTTTGAGGAATGGGCACTTGAATCTTAATTGGAGCTTCGGGCTCCTACAGTTTTATATTGGGCACCTCATCATCAACATCAACTATTTTGGGCTTCTCTCTAGCCTTACCACTCTTCTTAGCACCACCCCAAGCTCCGAGTCTTGCTTGACCACCTCATCATCCATGGGCATGGAAGGTCTATCATAAAGCTTACCACTTTCCAAATAAATGGCATTAAGAGTTTTATGGGATTGTGAACCTTGAGGAGGCAATCACCCTTGTTGAGTTGTTGTCTTTGAGCATTGGATGTGGCAAGTTGAGCCATTTGATTTTCCAACATCTTGATGGCCGCATCTTTGGCTTGATCACTCTTTTGGAATTGGGCATCATAGTCCCTTGCCTTTGAGCCATTTAGAGAATCATGGCCTCTAGTTTACTCACTCCTTGGTCACCTTGTTGAGAAGTAGAGAACTGAACTTGAAATTCTTGACGTTTTTGTGTTAGAAGAGCCACTTGAGCCCAGAGAGGTGACAAATTGGGGTCCTCTTGTATAGAAGTCAATGGCATAGCACAAGAATTATTATATTGAGAATCATGAATCGTCATGGACTCAATGGTGGCATGAGCAATTTCAACATCAATTTGATCAAATCTTCCACTGTTGGCGGAATCCAAGATACGTCGGGACTTGACACAACACCTATTATAGAAGGTTATGACAAGAAACCATGGGTCCAACCCATGAAGATGACACTTTCTTTTTAGCTATTTGTACCTCTCCCATGCCTCAAATAAACACTAATCTCCCCTTTGTCGAAACCCAATACCCCAAATTAAATTCTAAAGAAGATAAGAGCCAAGCTACTCCAATCGGTGATGCCCAATGATAGTTTTTCAAGGCTATTGATCCATAGCTAAGCCTTACCCCTTAAAGAGAATGTGAATAACATGGATCTCCCGAATACTATCCTGTGTGACACCCGTTTGCCAAATGGTTGAGCAATAGTCATAAAATTTTTGTATATGCAAGTGTTCAGTTGGGCTCCCACTAAATTTGCTTATAGTAATAAGAATAATGAAAGCTGGCTTGATCTCAAAGTCGGTGGATTCAATTTAGGGAGTAGGAATACCCCTAAGAATCATAGTCGCGATGTGCTTAGAATGATTAGACAATCGCACCATCTTCTTGGTTGGAGGAAAAGAATGTGGTGGTGAAAGATCCTTCTCTTCAAGTGATCTATATGTGGCACGATTATGGTTTAAGTTCTCCGAAGTAGATGCTTGAGAAAGTTCCTTGAAATAATTTAGTCATCTATAAAAAGTTCGCTCAGGCTCGGGCTCAAATGGAATTGGCTCACCTAAATGAGAGGACCTACACATAAGACTAAAAACTACAAGAAAATGGTAGAACGGCCCCTAGGAACAAGTGTTCCTAGAGACAAATAAAAACAAGATAGAAATGAACAACTAAAAAGCAAACAAAACCATGCTCTCTGGCAACGACACCAAAATTTGACAGACTTATCGCGTACCTAATCAAAGATAATAACTGTAGGTTAGACTAACAACAAATGAATGCAGTTAGGGATAAGGATGCCAATTTCACCCGAACCCGCTTAAATCGGATCCACCTGAATAAAATAAATGGAGAAAAACCCAAGCTAAATGGATTTATATCGGGTATCGAGTGAATCGGGTGATGGATCGGGTCAGATTTGGGCTGACATACATCCGATCCGTCACCCGATCCATTACCCGATCCGTTACCCGACCCAATTTTTACCCGAGTTAATATATGTAAAAAAAGATTAAAAAAATGATTTTAAAAAAACCTAGAATATAAATAGGAGTTTACTCAAAGTAGAGAAATTTTAATTCATTTTGGGGTTGCTCTATGCCTCTCACTCGTTCATCTTTTTCATACAAAGTTTCAAACCCCGAATTAACATCAGGTATATCATCTCTTTCTTCTAAGCCTCTTTGTTTTGCTTTTTGTTGTTTTTTTAAAATAATTTATCATCAATGATATCATCTATTTATCTTCATTAGTGATATAGGAAAGACATGGGTAAATGTTCAAAAATGGAAGTTCAAGTCATTCTTGACTTTTTAGATTCATTATTTTTACTTTAAGACTAAATATCTCGGGATATATTGCTATTTTTGACGTGATTTTACTTGGGGATGAAAGTAAATGATGTTAGCTTTCCAACAAGTGGTCACACGCGTTATTTGGTTAAGTAACGAAGGAGATATGGTCATTTTAAGTTGAGCTGTCCAACTCTTACGCGGGTGATATAAACGACGGACTAGGACACAGATTCCAAGGCTCATGGTCAACACGGCTTGGTAAAAAAACACGGTTTCCAAGGCTGGTGTTTTGTGATGTTTTTATTTTCATAAGTTTCTAATTTGAATAAAGTAGTTTGATAGTGTTCACACTATTTACTAATAAGGTAGTGTTCACACTATTTCGTAATTTGTATCTACCTAGTTTAAGGTAAGTACTAGTAGTATAAATACCAAGCTTATGTAATCAGAATTATTCATACAATTTGAGAGTTTAATACAACAGTTTCTTGTTTATTCTTATTGCATGCGAGCTTTAAGTTTGTTAGTTCGTTCTTGCGAGAGTGAATTAATTCATATTCTTCCTTGCGAGGTTGAGTATTATTCGTGGCTAGGTCGAATTTCTTGCGAGGTAGGAGAGTTAGAGCACGTCATATCCTTTATATTTTCGTTCATAATCATACAAAAACACGTAAATTTCCGCTGCAACATTAAAAAAAAAACGAGTGAGTTTTACATCAATTTGGTTGAGTTTTACATCAATTAGTCTTTCATCTTCTTCGTTTTTGACCAAAACTGCATGAAACAAGACTTACTCCAATAATATACTTTGCTGGTAGTTTTTATTTGTACTTTTTACTTGCTTTATATTTCTAATACTTGAGCATTCTAATTTTTGTACTATTACTTTTCGTTGTTACTGCAACTCTTAAGTTATTACTTATTAGGTATACTAGTTGATATTGTGTGTATTAATCCAAATTTTTGTTATTCTGTCATGTTGGATGTTTGAACTGCTGTATTCTTTGTTTTTTTTTTTGTAACAGATTCACAAAAAATGAGTAAGAACGGTAATGAATCAACTTCGTTTCAGTTTCCCCCTTCTCCAAACATTACTCCATCTTCTACAACTCCTAGCCTATCTCCAACTGTTACCTTCACTCCTTCGCCTAACTTAACTCCTTCGCTTATTTTGACTCCTTCACCACCCACCGCCAGCCCTCCATTATCTAATGAAGCCTAAACTATTGATCGTCCTGCTAAACGCGGAGGAGCATGTAAGTCAATGGCGTGGGATCATTTTGAAAAGATAACAATCAAAGGGGAGGTTAAATCAAAATGCCTACATTGTGGTTGACTGTTTTCTGGAAACACAAAGAATGGAACATCTCACTTTAAGGATCATTTGGTGAAGAGATGTCTCAAAAAACATTTAAAGGTAGATATTCAATAAAAGGTTTTAAAGCTCAACCGTAGGAGTGACGGATCAGTGAGTGTGGAGAATAACAACTTCAATCAAGATATTTCGAGGAAAGAGTTAGCTAACATGGTCATACTTCATGAGTACCCTTTGGCTATAGTTAATCGCATTGGTTTTAGAAGATTTGTAAGTAGTTTGAATCCCAACTTCAAGATAATTGGTCGAAATACTCTAAGGTCTGATATTATGAAGTTGTATCTTGCTGAAAAAATAATTTTGTAAAAGGGGTTAAAGGATAATGTCTCTAGAATCGCCATAACTACTGATATGTGGACAACCTCTAGTAAAAAAAGGGTTACATTGCAGTGATAGCTCATTATATCGACGATTATTGGATGCTACGCAACCTAACACTAAGGTAATATAACTGAACGTTACGTAAGATTGTGGTTTGCTTTGCTGCAAATTTTTTTAATCAATCTCCTCTTTACTTTTAATTCTGGTTTACTACCTTATTTTGTTACAACGTTTCGGTTTGTTGCCTAATTTTTGTATGATTTACATGTCTTAAGATTTGCTTATGTGCCTTTTCCGCATACCAAAGAGACACTTGCTCAAGTCTTATTGGACACCTTGAACATGTATAATATTGCTGAGAGGGTATCTTACGGTTTTGTTGATAATTATTCTACAAATGATGCTATGATGGATTTTCTAAAACCCAAGTTTGATTCTAGATATCTCATGTTGAGTGGCGATTTTTTACATATGAGATGTAGTGCTCATATTTTAAACTTAGTTGTACAAGAGGGGTTTGATGTCATTGGTGGTTCTATTGAAAAGTTTCGTGATTGTGTGTCTTTCTGGACTGTAACTCCAAAGAGAACGGGAGATGTTTGAAAACAAAGTTAGATCCACAAAGCTTGAAATCACTAGAAAATTGGTTTTAGATTGTAAAACTCGTTGGAACTCTATTTTTTTATGCTTCAAAGTGCGTTACCTTATAAAACTATGTTTTCTAGTTTGAAAATTCAAAATTCAAAACTGAAATTTGTTATTCCGGAGGAGAAGGATTGGGTGTTGGCTGAAAAAATACGTGATAAGCTGAAAATATTTCATAATGTGACTGAAATATTTTCTGAGAGGAAGTATCTGACATCAAATTTGTTTTTTCGTCAAAGATGTGAGATTAAGCTTGCCATAATCAGTTGGTTAACTGATGATTGTATGGTCATTAGTGATATGGTTGTAAAGATGATTGAAAAATTTGACAAATATCGGAACACTATCAGTGGGCTTTTAGCCATAACTGCTATTTTTGATCCTCATAACAAATTGGAATGTGTTGAATTTTATTTCAATGAGATCTATGGTGATGAGGCATTTTTTGAGATTGAGAGGATTAAAGATTTGTTGTATAATCTTATGGTGGAGTATTAAGAGAACGTTCTATGAGTGAAACTAAAACTTGTGAAACTAGTGTACTCGGGTAACGAAAAGCTTCATCCGTAGGTGCTGGTGGTGATGGGATAACTAATAAGTGGAGCCAAGTGAGAAAGACTAAGAAAAAGAAGGTCAATATGAGGTCCGAATTAGATCATTATTTAGAAGAGGATGTGCTGCCAGAGAGTTTTAACTTTGACATGCTAAAATTCTGGAATATTAAAATTCTAGCAATCTCAGCCTCAACTGTGGCGTCGAAGAGCGCATTTAGCATGGGAGGCCGAGTTGTGAGCCCTCATCGTTCAAGGCTTCATACAAACACAATTGAGGCTCTGATGTGTATGCAAAATTGGATTCTTGGACAATACTCTTGTAAGTATTCTTAAAACATTTACTTTAGTAGGTGTGTGGATATCTTATATTATTTTGTATGTGCGTTTAACCTGTATTTGTTTGCGTATTTAGCATATTTCTTTGACAACATGCATACTTGTGCTTCAATTCTTGAGGATGATAACGTTGGAAATGCAAATGGTGTTGGTGTTGAAGTCGTAGATATTAATTATGTAAGTTTATTGGTACATTTTCCTATTTATTTTCTTACAACACACCAATTTTTTAATTATCATCAATTATAAACTTATTCCATGTTTGTTGAATTGTAGGATGAAGACAGATATGCTATGACTGGTATTGATTTTTAAGTTATTGCAAGACATTCAGTAAGTTGATGGAGATCCTAACTTGTTGTTGCAGTAGTGCTGCTACAACTCAGTTGCTAGTTACTTTTTTTTTGCTCGTGCGTTGGGCCTTATGGCTATATGTAATTTGACAATAAAAAATTGGGCTGTAGCTGGCTTTTGCACTGCATTTTTTACCTTTTAATTGTACGTTGGTTTTTTGCCTTTTGGCTCTTTGGAAAGCACTTCTGACTGATTCTAGTCATTAAATTAATGTCATATATTGTTATTTTGTTGTTCAATTTTTCCTCTGTTTTTTTCACTTCCAATACCCGTTAATCACCCGATCCACCCGAATCATCCATGGATCACGGGTGGGTTGGATTAGAGTGAGGGTGTAGTCAAGTGATGGGTGGATCAGGTGGGTTGGGTCAGTCGGGTGGAGTATGGTGATGGATGCGGATTGGCATTCACCCGATCCACACCCGATCCATTGACATCCCTACTCGAGGATTGCTAGACCTATGACGACATTGATGAAGAAAGAAAACAAGTTTCGTTGGAATTACAAATGTGAGACGGCGTTCCAAACCTTAAAGGAGCGTTTGACCACAACTCATGTCTTAGCATTGACAGATAGGATTGAATACTTTGAAGTACATACGGATGCGTTGAAGTGTGGTTTGGAATGTGTGTTGGTGCAAGCGGAAAAGGGATAGCATATGCGTCGAGGCAAATGAAATCGTATGAGGAGAATTATCCCACTCATGATTTGGAGTTAGGTGCAGTTGTATTTGCCTTGAAAATTTGGATAGATACTTTCAAGGTGTTTTCAGATCATTAAAGCCTGGAGTACATCTATACCCCAAAGGAGCTGAACATAAGGCAGCGGTGACGGATGGAGTTAATTGCTGACTATGACATGGAGATTCTGTATCATGAGGTTAAAGCGAACGTGGAGGTGAATGCGTTGAGTCGGAAGAGTATGCAGTATTTATGCACCGCCATGTCTTTAATGATATTGCGGGACGAGGTGGAGAAGATGGGCATTTTTGTGATTCGCAAAGGGGAAGCTACCAGTGATTTGACGATTGAGCCAGAGTTATATGATGATCTTTGTAGCAAGCAGCTGCTTGATTCCAAGATTCGGTTGTGGAAAAAATAGGTAGAAGAAGGTACTACTCCTAGGTTTTCTATGCATTCAGACGGGAGTATTCAGTTCGAGGTACGATGGCGTCTACCTAATGATGTTGAGCTAACGAAAGTTCTTATGAATAAGGCTCATTGTACTCCCTATTCGGTTCATCTGGGTCGAGATAAGCTATACAAATATTTGAAGAAGACGTTCTGGTGGCCAGGGATAAAGAAAAATGTGGTAGATTTGGTGGCAAGATGGTTGACATATCTGCGGGTTAAAGGGGAACAATGAAGACCGCATGGTAACACTCAGGAGGGTAACAATATGATTTGGGTGATCGTGGATTGATTAACCAAGTCAGCTCATTTCTTACATATGAGAGATACGTTAAACAAGATTGAGTTAGCATCGGCTTATAGAAAGAATGAGTGAAACTGGATGGGGTACCAAAGGATGTTGTGTCAGATAAAGATGCGCGTTTCATTTCTCGGTTTTTGCAAGAGTTGCAGGAGATGATGGGAATGACCTTGACGACGAGTACACCACTTCATTCTGTGAGGGATTGTCATACTGAGAGGACGATCAAGAATTCAGAAGATATGTTGAGGGCTTGTGTGTTATCATTTGGTGATAATTGGGAAGATAAGATGGACCTGATCGAGTTTTCTTACAACAACAGTTACCATGCAAGTATACGCTGCGTGGGAGGAGGTGTAGAAGTCTCGTGTGTTAGGATGATAGCTTGGAGGCTGTGGTTTTAGGACCGCAGATGATTCAGGATATGATTGGAGAAGTAAAGTTGATTCGGCAGAAGATGAAAGCAGCGCAGGATTGAAAGAAGAATCATGGCGATCTGCATTGCCGGATTATCGAATTTCAAGTGGGTGATAAGGTTCTTTTGAAGGTAACACCTATGTAGAGAGTGATGAGATTTGGCAAGAGGGGCAAGTTGAGTTAGTATTTTGTTGGCCCTTATGAGATATTATACTGCAATGGGGAGGTAGCATACTGCTTAGCTTTGTTACCTACTCTCGACCGGGTGCACAACGTATTTTATGTGTCGCAGTTGCGGAAGTATGTTAGTGACCCGACCCATGTTCTTGCGGCTGAGACTATTGAGCTGAATTAGGGACTCATTTATGTTGAGGTGCCAAAGGAGATACTAGATTGGAAGGTGCGAAAGACAAGGAATGGGGAGACAACTCTACTCAAAGTGTTATGGTCTAACCATGACACGGAGAAAGCAACTTGGGAGACTGAAAAGGCTAGAAAAGAGCAGTACACACATCTTTTTCAGCAGGTATGTTTTGTTACGGGGACGTAACCTGATTTTAATGGGGGTAGGAGTCGATCGCGTTATCATTTTATGATTTTGGTTTATATTAATTATGATTCTGTTGATAGTGGTAGTAGTTGAGGTCGTTGTGGTAGTGCAGTGCTACGTAATGTTGTGTTGGGAGTATTTATTAGAGGCCTTATATTGTTTTTATGTCGTTGTTTTGTGAGTATGGAGTTGTGAACGTCGAGGAGGAAGTTCGTTCTGAAGGAATGAAGACTGTAATACTTCGTATTCTGATAAGCTTGGACTCGGTCGAGTAGCGTGTCCTTGACCGAGTGGTGTCTTGACTCGGCTGAGTAAGATTTATTTGAACGAGTATGTTGAACCTGTTACTTAGGTACCCTTTTGCCTATGTGGCACTCGGCCGAGTGTCTTGTGCACTCAGCCAAGTGCACCGGTCTGACGGGTTTTTTGAGCGGTTTTGAACTACGATGTATGATGATAATATATATATATATATATATATATATATATATATATATATGCCGCAGTTTATCACTATTTTAAAACCCCTACAACACTCTTAAGTCTTATTCTCTCTTTAATCACTTCCCTAATTATCCTAATTCGTCATTAAGGCTCGGATTGTCAATGATTGTTCGTCGGAGTCATCTCTTAGCGCCAATCTTGTGTTAAGTGTTCCTATTCCTATTTCTATTAGTATTGTTAGGTTGTGTAACAAAACCCTAATCTCTTTTGGGATGTGGATTGGAGTATTATTGAATTAGATTATTACTTGTTGTTAGGAGGAGACTTCGTAGAGGAGGAATTCTAGTTGTGATAGCATTGTTGCGGAATATGCCTTGAGGTATGGTTTCCCTACTCGATGATTGTTATTGATGATTTTGTTGGTGATGATTGTTGTTAATGATATTGTGACCTTGATTATTAATGATGATTATTGTAACAACCCGAAAAGTACCCAAATTTTTCTAGTAAAAATATTTACTAACACTTTTCAGCAGACTTAAGTTTTTAAAATAGAAATATTTGTTCCAAGTCGTATTTCGAAATTCCGAGTTCGTATTTGGAATTTTTGAGAGATTTCATGAAAAGACCGTTTTTAGTCTTCTTTGACTTTTTCTTGACTTTTAAGTCGTCTTTGACTTTTTCTTGACTTTTTAAAGTCGTCATTGACTTTTCTTGACTTTTAAGTCGTCATAAACTTTTCTTGACTTTTAAGTCATTTTTGACTTTTCTCGACTTTTAAGTCGACTTTGACTTTCGTTGACTTTTCCCGACTCGCCTTGTAAGTTTGAAGACCGAAATTTTATTTAAAAAAATAATATTTTTAATTTATTTTTATTATGATTTATTTAGATTTATCATAATTTAATATAATTATTTTGAATTTATTCGGAATTTAAAGAATAACTTTTACGGTTTTAAACCAAACGTCATTTAACTATTCCCGAGTCATCGTAAATCCCGAAACAAAATCGAAACTCGACTTTGGCATGAGTCACACGCCCATGTCATCGTTTTCCTTTCACAATTAGATATTTGAATTGTTTTGATTAAACTAATAATAATATCTAAATATTTATCAACTTTATCGATCAGTTAACGAAAATTACGCAAATCGTTTACAAAACTGACCCGATAATCACAAAGCCACACGGCTCTCCTACCCTCTAATAGGACTTGATATTTTCATTTCTTTTGATTAATATATCATAATATCTAGATATTTAGTTTAATTAACTTAATATCGAATTATATTTAATCGATTACCGTAAAATAATTATTAAACGCGAGTCAATTCCGTAACAACAATTTCAAAACCCGACTCATTATTTTGTCTATAAACACACGGCTCACCCAACCCACTTTACTCACTAACAACTTTTCATTTTACAATAAATCAATTTAAGATCAAAATATCACTTTCTTGAATCGTTCTTGAGCGTTCTTCGTGTTCTTCATCCGTTCTTCATCGTTCTTGAGCAAAATCCTCATAAAACCTTCATTTCTTATCTAAATCCGTCCTAATTTATATTTCTAGAATCTCCTCTTCGCTCTCCATCTTCTAGTACGGTTTATTTTCAATTCCGTCAAAATCGTTTTCAACATTTATTTATGAA